>CM046657.1:12574967-12604608 GCA_025594165.1 Tamias sibiricus
GGTGTTGATAATTAAAGACGCCAGAAATACCAGAAAAGAGGAAAAGTGAATTTTATTAAAAAGGCATAAAAGAGAGGGGGGAGGAGGGGCAGGGAGGGAAAGAGAGAGACCCCTCTGGAAAGGATGGTGGCCAGAGCTGGTGCCCTAGAGAGTGGGGGTGTCTTTACCCTTTATGGATTTCAGGTTTCCTTCCTTCTCATACCCCCTCATCCCATCCTGCCCAAGTGCTGACCAAAAGGCAGGAAGAGAGTTATGGAGGTGACTGCTTATGTTGATTAGTGTGATCCTTCCCCTCCACCAGAAGCTGTTAGCAACTGGGTGATGGGGAGTGTTATCTACTCATTCCCTTTTTCTTTGTTAATTAGCTATCTGTTCTCAGCCTTGGCCTCACATGTTCCTGGGCATTGATTTTCTAGACCACATAAAAAGAACCCAAAATTTCTATCATCACTGGAACATTGACCAGAGCTTCATTGGACTGGTTCAGGAAATATTGTATGAATTCCTCCACAGCCTTTTCTGCAGCCTTAGTATGCACAAACTCCTCAACCACAACCCCGTATTCCTCTACTGAGACTGCTGGATGACTTGTGTTTGCAACAATGTCCTGGAGAAATTGGCAGCCAGAACCTGGGGAGAAAACAATGGAATGTGGGCTTACATTCCACTGAGCCCAATAGAGAAAGTTCCTGTGATGTCAGTCATGTGTTAACCTCCCAGTAGATACATGAACTCAGAAAGTTCATGGGGAATGGTTTACAGTTTCCAATTCTAGGGAAGAAATTCAGGATATGAGGTCTCCAACAGGCCCTGTAATTGCTGCACCCTCCCCACCAAGAAACCCAGAAAAGGCAAACTCTGTGATACCTTGTTCATCAATACTCAAAAAGTCAGAAAGTCCAGTGTGTAGAACATATTCAGGAGTGTTTGGTCTTTCTTTCTTGAAAGTCATGCCATACTACACTATTATCATGTAGAAGACCATGTAGAATTTTTAAGCATCTCAGAAGTCTTTGGTCTAAAACATTGTCTCTGTTCACTCTAACTATACTCTATATCAATAAGTCACATTAAAAAATTATTGTAAATGAAGTGATCTCATGTGGCTAAGCTGTGGGGAGAAAGAGTTCAGGGCTTGGATTCACATGAGCTGATTTATCTTTTTTTCCCTGCAATTTATTATCTAGTTGGTTGAGTACATCACCATATTGCCAATCAAAACCGACTCCAGGAGCAAGTGAGCTAGTCCACACGCACTAGCTTTGCAAACTGTACAAAACACAATGCACACATCACATACCTGTGCTGATTCAATTCTGACTGGCAGGGCTACTTTTTCCTTCATTAGTGTAAGAGTCTCCACAGACGGTGAGGTCTCCTCCCAGCAACATGAACCTGAAGGCACTGAAGCACAAGGCCTCCTGGAAGGGCACAGATCAAACCTGCCAATGACCGTCATGGAGCACTAGGTTACATGATGCTGGGACCCTGCTGCAGCCTAGGTCTTTACCCCAGCAGGGATCCCACTTCCTGCCATATTTAAGATACAGGATGCTTCTTTCAGAGAACCCATGTGGTTCCAAAGCTATGCGCTTTCAATCATATCTTCCCTTTGTCCCCCTGAAGTATCTAACTCTATATTCAATCCTGATCCTCACCCTGGTGAGAATGGTGGCTGTGATCATGGCCATGGCACACTGCATGCAGTCCCAAAGTGGGGAAATGGCCACAAGAGAGCTGCCTCTTTGTGCATAGGTGGATTTTAGGATTATTATACCCCAAACCTTTGAAACATGACTGATTTCTACTGCAGCTTGAGCTCCAAAACTACTTCCCCCAGGGCCCTAGCACCATCCCTGGTCAAAAGGCAGCCCACCTTGCATGGAGATTACCTGCATAGCCACAAGGGGGAAGGCAGCCAGCAGATGACCATTATGAGCTTGGTATGGGGTGTCTATTGTTGGCTATTCCCTGGCATGTAGCAGAGATCAAGAAATTCACTTTTGTGTAAGCACCAAGAGATCCTCAGTTTATTTCTCATCTAGCTACCTGAGTTCCACCCAAGAATGAGGAAATGAGTCACAGGATCCAGCTGGGATTGGACCAGGAGACTCTATAGCATGTGCAGAGGGGAAGCAGCCAGAGTCAAGTTTGCACAAAGGAATGGGCATTGGATTTGGAAACAAGACCATTTTGAAACTACAATAATGACACATGGCCATAGGTAAAGTGGATGTGAGTGTGTTTGTAAAATTCTAAGCAAAACACAACAGTGTGGTCTATATGGTCATCAACCCCATTTGGTCACCCTGTATTTCTCCATCTCTTTTCCTACTCCCACAGTTTCCTGCTTGAGGCCTCCGCTGCCTATGGTCTTTCCTCCTCTGTCTCAGTCACTCTGGAGTGAAACAACTCGGGAAATATTCTCTCAGTCTTGTAGGCTTAGCTTGGAGAACAAAGGTGGAAATATATGGAGGGAAAGAAACCATGTGTACTTAGATTATGATACCAGGTTGCATATTCTAATTTCTGAATTGAGGTCCTGAGATTTATGTCATAGAAACCTGAGAGCCATTCATGGTCGACTTTCTGAAGCTCTCAACAGCACCAGTTTTGGTTTTATGATATTGTTATTATCATAGCTTTGGTGATGGATTGAATGGGGCGGTTTTTCAGGAGAGGAGCATACACAGAGATGGATGATGTCAGGAGAAAATCTCGAGTACCTGCTGAGCAAAGTGTCCATGGAGAGCCATTGTTCCTGACCCTTAATCATCATCTGCACATGTGACCATAGGAACTCTGGAAGGTAATGCGAGATGATTTCTTCTTTAGTGATGCCTGATGCTCAGGAAGCCATTGTCACGGGGATTGCATCTGAAGTCACTACCAACACCCACAGGCATATTCTTTATCAAACTCCCTCAGTGCAAGGCCAGGGACTAGAGGATAATAAGAACACAAGGAGAGAAATGCAGGGAAAGAAATTTATTGCAGCAAGACATTGAAACCTTTATGTTTGGCAGTGACCATCAGGGTATCCTTCAAAGACAGTAGAACCAGAAAGGATTCCTTTATGATGAACCACATTTGACCAAAACTCTTCCCTGAAATGGAATAAAAAGAAGAAAGGAAGAGTTAATCCATCCATGTGACTTCAGTTAAGACATGTGAACACAACCAAAAGGAACATGGAATTTTGCAAACCAACTAACCAACCAACCAACCAACCCACTACAAAACCAACTTTGGAAAGGCAGAAGGCACCTAGACAGAGAGTGTTGGGGAAAACTCAAGGCACGGATGTGGTGGAAAGTGAGCAAACTATGAACAATAGGGAGCAACTTTTCCCATATCAGAAATCACACTCAGAAGAGATCCGGGAGTGTAGCCCAGATCTCTCTTGAAGAGAGACGGGAAGCGTTGGAAAGAGCAGACCAGGAGTTATTTTCTCTGATGTCTCAGGACACTAGACTACACCTTCCCCTCTAATGTGGGCCCCATGACAGAGCCACAGGGAAGGACTGTGAGTCCCACTATGGGTGTTGCAAGATGCCTGCTTCTCTGGCAGTGTTGGCAAAGATGGCAAAGAACCTTGACATCCCACCATTGCTCTGAGAGAGCCCAGATCCAACACCTGCCCTCCCATCTGCTTCGGATCAACTCCCAACTCTTCACAGGACCATCACCAATGAATGAGACCCACTGGTGAGTGGAATGAACCCTCAGGGGTGTTTCCAGGCAGGAAGGCACCAGGACTTGTGCTTGAAACTTCCCTGTTTTGGGACCACAGCTGTCCTCATTCTCAGGACACAATGATGGGAATGCAGAATCCAAGGAAGTGTACTGAGAAGGAAGGCAGTGTCCTGGATGCTGCAGGGAGCTGAGTTTAATTCATCAGTTGAGCTGCTGGCATCTTCCCTGTGGCCAAGGACATTGTTTCAAGAGAAGAGTAGCAAGGTAGATGCACACTCCCACTACTGAGTTTCCTACAGGGAAGTCTGCCGACCTCATTTCTGGCTATGTTGTTGTTTAGAAGCCTCTCAGCATGCAGGAGAATGACATTACCAATAGAACTTTCATACGGAATTTGTCAACAAGGGAAATATGATCGATGCATTCCTTGACCACCAACTTTGCTTCCACAGCTTCTTCAGGTGCTTTGTATTTTTCAAGTGTTTTCTTGAACAAATTTATAGGGTAGTATGTGAAGGACATGAGTTCATGAACAATGTATGGACATACCAGGACATTGGCTGGAACTTGAGAGAGAGAGAGAAAAAAAAAAATGTGTGTGAGGAAAGTTCTTGTTGGTTTATTTTCCCCATGACACCCTGTATTTGACCAGACAGGATCCTTAGGATTTTATGTTCCCATCCCAAAAGTGTGTTGATAATGATGTAGGGCTCGCAAGGTGGACATTTCCCCAGGACCATACAGAACCAACTCTGCAGAACTGGTGGCCTGTCTACTCATTCACTTTTAGTTTTTGAAGGCACACCCACTACTTCCCCTAGTTTCTCTGCTTAGCTGAAATTCTCTTTTCTAGATATGAAGTGACTGAATTTCTCTGCCAGTCAAGTGGAGCATCTCTGTTTTGGATATTGCACAGCAGGAGCTTTGGATCCTCCAACATTTGAAGTGAATGGGAGAGTCAGATCTGAGAACTGAGGGAGATTGGGGATGAGCAAGTGACATGGTTAAATACAGAGAGGTGGTATTTTTGATTGAGTTGAAGGACTTCAATCATGCTATTGGACAGCTAAAAAGCTGAACTTATAAGGGAGTGGATCCATTTTAACACAAGAAACTAATACTTCTTATTAACCACTTGTTCATTAACCATTTAAACCAATCACTTATTAACCACTCATTAATCTTTCTTGTGATTAGCCACTTATCCAGCAGTGATTTCAAGGTCCTCAGAGTGCCTCAGGAGGGAACTGGGGATCTTTCCTGTAGCTACTGGGAACTATTGGAAAATCTGGAGGAACCAGTTTTTCTGCTCTGGACTCCACATGCCCCCAAGACTTTTGCAAGCACCTGTACTCAGGAGGTGCCTGCAGGCTCCATGGTCACCCTCTATCAGACAGCACATTTAGGAGAGAGTATTGAGAGGGTGGGATCAGATGCAACACAGAGAAATAGAAGGAGGATCATCATATGAAAGGAAAGAAAACAACCCAGAGAGCCTGCCTCAGCAGCCAGGGGAGGAAGCATGAGAAGTGTGCTCTGGGATGGAAAGCGCAGTTTAATTCCACATAGAAGAGGTAGCTGTAATGCTCAAATATTTAGAAACAGGAAGCCAAGTAGTAATTTCCTTGGAAGAGGAGGGAAACACAAGATACACAATTTAAACCAAGTCGTCCAAATAACCCCAAGTGTGACTCTGGGAACAGGCACATCTGGCTTAGGCTCTGATGTCCTCTGAATTCTTTTGACTTTGGGAGTTGTAGGAGGACATTGAGGGAACCTGGAAGTGTAAATGGAATCCAGCACCTATGTAGAGGTGTCTATAAACCTCAGACTGGAGGAGGGGAATGTGCTAGATCCTCCCCCAGAGAAAGTTCTAGAAGGATATTGTATTTGAAAACTTCAGGAAACTGGTCACTAAGGCAAAGAAAAGATGACCAGAACAAGATGAATAAAATAAATGCCAGGATAAAGCTAGGAAGGCAAATGGTAGAGGGCCTCTGAGAACAGAATGATGGTAGTCAACACAGAGGAATCTTCAGTCAGATTTCTGTACCCTTTGGGAACAAATTCATGCAGAAATCAATTACTTTCTTTCACCAATTTTTTTTTTATATATGAGAAATCTACTAGTGGGACTTACTTTATTTTTCTCTTCTGTTTTCACTGCAGTGCATGGTTCCAGTGCCAAGTGCTTTCAATCAAGTAGAATGAAGGGACTATTCTGTCAGAAAGGTTTATATTCTTAACTTTCATATGGTGGATTTGGAAAAAATCAGTGAACTCACAGTGGAGAACAATGCTTTATGCAAGCAATGTGGGAGACCCTCCTGTGGTTCTAGTGACTTAAAAGAAGAAAATACCCACTCTGGAAAGTAACTGAGTAGATAAGGAATGTGGGGGAAAAATGTCATTCTTGACATTACATTCAAATACTTATAAGAATTATAACATATGTACCACTTCTTGGTATTTACGCTGAAGAATTAAACTTAGCATGCTATACTTATATATGCATTCCTGTGTTTGTATCAGCATAATTCACAGTGGCTCAATTATGGGACCAGCCTAGGTGTCCACCATCAGATGATTAAATATAGAAACTGTGGCATGTACATGCAATGGAGATTTTTCAGGGATATTGAAGACTGTAGTTATGGCATATGCAGGAAAGTGGATAAAACTTGAGGACATTATGTGAAGGGAACTACCCAAACTAAGGCAATCAAGGGTTACAATTTTCCTCTCACATGTGGAGGCCAGAAAGAAAAAAACTGTGCGTGGATACTCATGAAATAAAGAAGAATACCAGAGGGAGGGGAGAAGGGAGGAGAAGATAGGGGAGGGAGAAGGGGATAAGATTGACTAAATTGTATTGTTGTGTTGAGTGCACCTATGAGTATGTAACAATGATTCCACTATTTTGTATAAATGTAAAGCATCAAAAAAATCCAGAGGACAAGAGAGGGAAAAAATAATAATTCACACATGAAGCACAGCCCAGGTGTACAAGCATTGTGGCAAAACTTCAGACTTCTCAGGTCCTTTCACAATGACAAAAGAATGACACTGGAAGGCAACTGGAAATACAGAAAGCGATTTCACCTAACCCACAGTTGAGAAGGCACACTGGATCAAAACCCTGTGAAAGGCTTAAACACAGTGGAAGCCAGAGATCTGGCTTATGCTCTAATGACATGTGCTGAGTCAATACCTCTGCTAGTGATGACTTGAGAGATGGACTAGACCTGAAGGCAGTGGGATCTGACTGAGCTGGTCCTGCTGTTTCTGGTTCTGTCTTACAAGAACTCTTCTAGTAAGTGACTGCCCACCCTAGTTCTTTATTTGACTCTATCATTTTCCTTTTTTTTCCCCCATTTTGTAAAATAGACAAAGTACTGACTGTGCCAAATGGTGTTGAGGATTTGGGGCCAAAGGAAGACTCATTCACGGCAGGTGGGAATTCAAAATGGCACAGCCACTGTGGAAGATAGTTTAGCAGTTCCTTGCAAAAGGTCACTTTTTTTTTTTTTTTTTTTTTTTTTTTTTTTGGCCATGCAATTCAGAAATCACACTCTGTGGTATTTACCCAAATGACTTCAGCATGGGTGTCCACTCAAAACCTGCACAAGGATGTTTACAGAAGCTTTACTCAAAACTGCCAAGACTTGGAACCAACCAAGATATCCTTCATTATGTGAATGGATAAGATGTGCAATCAGGTGATGAAATTGGACTCACTGGTAAAAGTAAGTGAGCCATGAAGCAATGAAAACACACAGAGAAACCATAATTGCCAATGACTAAGGGAAAGAGGTCACTCTCAAGTGGCCACACACTGTATAACTTCAACAGTATACTACCCTGGAGATAGCAGAAGTATGGGAACAGTAAGAGATAGATGCTCGCAAGGTTACAGTTGGAAGGAGGGATGAATGGGCAAAACACAGAGGATATTTAGAACAGTAAAGCCTCTCTGTAGGGTACTTGTAAGGTGGGTAAGTGTCTTATAGATGGATCAAAACCCATAGAATGTGCAGGGCTGAGTGGGCCCTAATGGACATTATGGATGATGGGCGATAGTGATGTTTCAACACAGGCTCATCATTGTTATCAGTGTGCTCCTCTGATGTGGGGTGTTGGTACTGGGGGAGGCTCTGGGTGTGGGGCAGTAAGAGTGATAAGGATACACTATATTTTCTGCTAAATATTTCTGTGTACTTACAACTGCTCACAAAAATAGCCTGTTTTATCTGGGCATGCTGGTGCATACCTGTAATCCCAGCAAATTGGGAGGCTGAGGTAGGAGGATCACAAATTCCAGGAAAGCCACAGCAATTTAAACAAGCCCTAAGCAACTTAATGAGTTGTTTCCCCCCCGTGATTAGTACATTTCAAAATAAGAACTGAAAAGTGCTGGCAGTGTGTCTCAGTGTTCAATCCCTCAGTACCAAAAAACAAAGAATGGTCAGTAGTCATCTCACGCTACCGTGTTTCCAGAAGTCTCACAATATTCTGCATTTAAACAAACAAACAAACAAACAAAACAAGGTCTATTGTAAAGAAAAAAATTGAGGGGGAATCCATTTCTTCTTTAAAAGAAAATTTCTGTTAAGTAGGAGTGATACATGGCACACAGTTCTGATTGTAACAAATAATAGCATATTACATATATTTTAAAAAAACTTAGAAGAGTGACTTTTAGTTCTCACTTCAAAATGATCATCAAAATGTGAGATGGTGGATTTGATTTGTTCATTAACCTGATTTAATCATTTTATGATGTAAACACAGACCAAGACATTACCTACTATATCATAAATACATATAATTATTATTTTTCAACTAAAATAATTATTTCTTTTGCTTTTCTTTTTTTTTTTTTTTTTTGAGTAAATGTAATTTATTCTGCTTTGATAGGTAAGTTTGGTACAGTTTGAGTACAACAAGATCACTTCCTTAGGTACATTTTTTAAAAATGCTGTGGTTAGCATTATCTGATCTTATTTGGCAAGGCCTCTCTCCTTGGCTTGGCTTTTTTCTCTGTCTCTTTACATTGTCTTTGTTTATGTGTATTTCTGTGCCCAAATCCCTCCCCGCCTTTTAAAATTCTATTATTTATTTTTTGAATATTTTTATTATTCTAATTTGGTATACATGTTTGCAGAGTACATTTCATTTCATATTACATATAAAGTGTTGCTGCCTGAAGCGATTGCCGCTTGGAGCAACAAATCCACGGGAAGAAGTTTAGAGGTAGACTGGAAATGAACAGGCTCTTTATTCTGCCAGCTTCTCTCTCCGGCTCCAACAACACCCCAACACGCAATCCACACTCCTCCAACCCCCACAAAATGGCACAGACCCGATCCACAATCCCCCAGGTCAAGTCTCACGAGACCACGGAAGGTGGTAATGCTTATAGCTCACAGCTAACCACAATCTTAGCTATCTCCTTAGTTAGGGCTCCTGCATTTTCCCCCTTTTTGTTTTAAAAGAGGGGATGCTCTAGGACGTCCATGTGCAATGAACATTCTTACCTGTCATCAGATAATCAAGGCTGTGCCCTTGACTCCTGTCTTAGGTTGATATGTCGGCCACATGAGACTGTCCTGTGGGACTGTGCCTGTCTTAGGTTGTCCCCCTCTGGGGATCTTACCCATTGCTGGCTTCCAGCCATCCAATGGAGCCCTTCAGGATCGACTGTGTATGATGACTAACAGCCGTCCAATTGTGGGGAGATGCTGCGGCTTTAAGGCGATAAGCCTTCTGCTGATGAGACAAGTTGGATAGCATATCAAATTCTTTAAACAAATCAGCTTCCCTGATTTCTATCAAGTAACACACTGAGTTCTCTAGACAAATACCCACAAGGCATTGCTCTGTAAAGTCCCAAACAATGAAAGATCAAAATGTCCACTTGTTATAACACGTTGATCTAGGAGGACCCATGCATGCAGAGCAGAGGCCACACTGCTGGTGAGGTTGTTTGATGCTTGAGCAGCAGGGATGCTTGCAGCTGTAGCAGCAGCCGTCTTTTTTATGTATAGACAATGCCACTGGCAAATCTTCAGGGCCCACTACCTAGAAACTCAAGCATCAATTATTAAAGGAAAGGCAGTGCTATTCCAGCACTGAGGCAAGAGGCGAGTTGTCAAACTAAAAAATAGAATTATTAGATTAGAAGATTAAAGTTGATTTCTGCTCACACACATTGCTGCTTGAGCTCCCACAAACATAAGCTAGCAAAATATCATATTCAGAACAAAACAAAGAAAGACTGAGGGTATTTACTGCATTAAAGATAGATTAAAGAAAAGCTAAAGGCACTTTGGAAAAATAATTTGTTAGCTGGAATCCTCAAGTCTCTGCATACACAGCAATTCTTTACCTGTTGAAATAATTCAAATTAATCAGCTATTAAACAAATGAAGTTAATAACAAATAAACAATCCTATGTCAAAACGCCAAAATATCAGGTTATATAGCACTAGTCATATTCTTCACTAAAGAGAAGGCCCTGGGACACCTATAAATCAAAATTAAAAGTACCTTCACTTATAAAATTATTTACCTAAATTGAATACTCTTAAACTAAAATGAATTAAAGTTATTCGGATCCATATATATATATTTTTTCATAAGCTCTTTGTTATTTGTGACGTCACACTGGACAGACGCACAAACATACAAACATATTTGTGACGTCACATTAACATGAAATGTAGACAAATGCACAGACATAAAGACATGTATAAAAAGAAAAAAAATACAATTGTGTGCACACTAAAGAGAGATCTCCTCGTCCCGGCTGGGAGGAATGACACTTAAGTTGTGAAATATTTTGAAGGACTCTCTTAAGGAAATCATTCCATACCTTCATCTTGGTCCTCTTGATTTTGTACTTTTTTTTTTTTTTATTAATCTTGATTCCTCACAACTTCATCTTGATCCTTTTGATGTGGTACCTGCTTTATAAATCTAGATGGCATCCATATTGGAGAGGATTCGTGCTTTGGAAAAACACAAACAGATCCTCTCCCCCAAATTAATACTAAATCTGGACCCTTCCATGTACCTGAAAGAACATCCTTCCAGTAAACCAAAGGTTTATGTTGCTGGTGTGGGTTCCAATGTCTGTCTTCAGCAGAATAATCATTAGAGTCTAAAGTTAAAAATTTTAAGGTAAACAGGGCAACTGCCAATCTGTCCCTAGGACTTTTCCAATTTCCTTCTTTTTGTTTTAATAACATAATTTTCAGTGTGCGGTTTGCACTTTCAATAATGCCCTGACCCTGAGGATTGTATGGGATGCCTGTTTTATGGGATATATTGAATTTTGCACAAAAGTGTTTGAAAGATGAGGACGTATATGCAGGGCCATTATCTGTTTTAAGCATTTTGGGGATGCACAATGCAGCAAAAGCTTGCAAACAATGAGATGTAACATCTTTAACTTTTTCTCCAGAATGTAAGGAAGCAAAAATCATGCCTGAGCATGTATCTATGGTCACATGAATAAATCTCAATTTTCCAAAACTTGGCTCATGAGTAACATCCATCTGCCACAAATGATTGGGCATTAATCCTCTAGGGTTAACACCATAATGGGGATTGGGCAAATGTGTCATATGAGATTTACAATCTTTTACAATTGTTCTGGCTTGCTCATTTGTGATTTTAAACCTACGCTGCAAGGTGGTGCTTTGACGTGAAACTGTGAGTGAAATAAAAGTAGCTTGCTGGAGCGCTGAAAGTATAAAGATTGTTTGGGTAAGGTCATAAGCCTTTTGATTACCTTCATGGAGGGGACCAGGCAAGTTGGTATGTGCTCTAATATGGCCTACGCATAGAGGTTCTTTTCTTGCCCACAAAAGTTTTTGTATTTGATAAAACAATTTAAAGGCTGGAGTATGAGGTGCTATTGGTCCTGCTTGCTCTAATTTTGGGACGGCATGTACAATATAGTGGCTATCTGAAAAAATGTTCATGGACAGCTCTCTAAAATTTTCCAGAGCTCTTACCACAGCTTCCAGTTCCACTGATTGAGCTGATTTGTGTGCAGTTATGTAAGTCATATTTTCTTTTTTTAGTGACTACTGCAGCAGTACCATTTGAGGACCCATCTGTGAATACATTTAATGCCTTAGGAATAGGTTGATTTTTTATTACCTGTGGAAATATAATAGGATAATTAATACAAAAAGATAATATAGGAGACTTAGGAAGATGATTATCAAAATTTGCAGAAGTAGAGCATCTAGCTATAGCCCAATAATTATCATTGAAGCATAAATATTCAATCTGTGATGATGAATAGGGTGTAATAATAGTAGCAGGGTGAATGCCAAATATTTTAGTAGAAGTTTTAAGTTCTTGAAGAATAAGTTTAGCCACCATGGAGGTATAAGACTCAATTATACTTTTAGGAGAGATGGGCAAATGTATCCATAATTAAGGCCCTTGTTGCCAAAATACTCCTGTGGGTGTATATTGTGAAGAAATAATAATCAATATCAGCGGTTGAGTTCAATCAAATCTATCACAATGAGCTCTTTTGATGGCTTTTTCTACTAACTTTAAAGCTTTCCTAGCATCAGGAGTCAATGTTCGCGGTGAAGATGGATCAGGGTCCCCGCGAAGGATGTCAAATAAAGGTTTTAGTTGGCCAGTAGTAAGGTTTAGTGTAGGGCGAAGCCAATTAATATCTCCCAGCAATTTTTGAAAGTCATTGAGAGTGGCCAAATGCTCATTATTAATTAATATTTTTTGAGGATTAATAAAAGTGTCCATAATTTGGAATCCTAGATATAATATTGGAGATCTAATTTGAACCTTTTCCTTAGCAATGTTTAGTCCATATCATTTCAAGTTTTCTGATATATCACTAAATATGGTGAATAAGACTTCTTGATTAGGATGAGCAAGCAAAACATCATCCATATAATGGAGGCACATAAGCTCTGGGTATTTATTGTTGATAGGCTGAATAACTTTATCTATATAGATCTGACACATAGTGGGGCTATTAGCCATTCCCTGTGACAAAACTTTCCATTGATATCTCTGATCAGGGCCATTATTGTTAATAGAAAAAACTGAAAAAGCAAACCTGGGGGTATCCAGAGGGTGTAGAGGAATAGAAAAGAAACAATCCTTTATATCAAGAGTAATAAGATGGAAATTTTTTGGAATAGCTACAGGATTAGGAAGTCCAGGTTGAGTAGGGCCCATGATTTGCATGGTTTTATTAATTTCTCTAAGATCATATAACAATCGCCATTTTCCTGATTTTTTCTTGATCACAAATATGGGAGAATTCCAGGGAGAGGTGGAAGGTTCTATATGTCCTGCTTCTAGTTGTTCCTGAACTAGTAGGTGGGCCACTTGTAATTTCTTTTTTGATAGGGGCCACTGAGGGACCCACACTGGCTTATCAGAAAGCCATGGTATTTTCAAAAACCTCACTACTGGCCAACTAAAACCTTTATTTGACATCCTTCGCAGGGACCCTGATCCATCTTCACCACGAACATTGACTCCTGATGCTAGGAAAGCTTTAAAGTTAGTAGAAAAAGCCATCAAAAGAGCTCATTGTGATAGATTTGATTGAACTCAACCGCTGATATTGATTACTATTTCTTCACAATATACACCCACAGGAGTATTTTGGCAACAAGGGCCTTTATTATGGATACATTTGCCCGTCTCTCCTAAACATATCTTTTTCCTTTATGATAATAATTACTTTTAGGGTTAAGATTACTCTGTACTTTTTGATAATGATTTCATTTAGGATTAATATTACCCTGTACTTTTTGATAATGATTTCTTTTGGGGTTAAGATTACCCTGTAGATTTTCACATTTAACACCTGCAGGCTTGGTTGCAAGGTGTACTCCCATTTGTTGCAAAATATCTCTTCCCCATAAAGTAACCGGTAGGTTAGGTAAAACATAAGGCTGAAATGTTCCTTTATGCCCTTCATCATCCTCCCATTTTAAAATTACTGCACTTGTCTCTGGGAGTTTATTATATCCCAAGCCTCTGGTTGAAGCTTTTTGCAGAGGCCAGTGCTTGGGCTATTGCCATAGATTAATGATGGAAGAGTCAGCTCCAGTATCTATCAGTCCTTCCATCTCTATTCCTTGGATTTTTATTTTACACATAGGCCTCCTTGAACAATCCCGAACCTAGCAAGCCATAGGTCCCGAGTCAGTGGAACAAAATCCTCTATTGTTCCTTTTTTGAGGCATACTCATTTTAAATGAATTATGTAAATTGGGAAAAAGAAGCAACTGAGCAATTCTATCTCCTTGATTAGCAGAACTTATACTTTCGGGTGAGCTAAGCATTGTTTTTATTTTCCCTTTGTAGTCTGAGTTTATTACACCTGGGGCCACTTGCAAACCTAATAAGCTTTTAGGACTTTTCCTGAGAATAAGTCCTATAGTCCCTAAGGGAAGAGGTCCCCTGACTCCTGTGGGAATCAGTTGAACCCCCATTTCAGGTGTTAACACTATTCGGGTGGTATAACAGAGGTCTAATCCTGCATTTCTTCCTGTTTCTCTGACGAGGGAGTGGATGGGTAGTAGGGATTGTGTCGGGGAAGCATCTGAGTGGATGCTTGAGGATACCCCTCCTCCAATGCCTCGTACATTTGTGGGCCCCGGGGCATTGGGCCCTGTGCCCCATTTTTTGAATTCCTGAACAAATGATTTCCATAGATGTCAAATTTTGAATGGCATTTATTGGCCCAATAATTTTCCTTTTTACACCTGGGGCAGTGGCCTGGGGCACGGTATGAGCTTGGTCTTATTTCTCTTTGGGGATTTTGCCTAGAATAGCCTGATTGGTTATGATAATTTTGCCTGCAATATGCTGATTGATTATAATGTCTAGGTTGAGCCCTTGTGAAATTTTGAGGGGAAGCACCTCTCATTGCAGCTGCAATCACATTTCCTGTGACAAAGGCGTCATTTATATCTTTACATAGTTGTATATATACGGAAAAATCCTTTTTAGTTCTCCATGGCCTGATGGCTTCCTGGCAGTATTTATTAGCATTTTTGTATGCTAATTGAACAACTAATGGCATAGCTTGGTCAACATCTGCAAACACTCTACCTACTGCAGTTCTCAAAAGTCGATCAGCAAAGTCAGCATATGGCTCATCATGTCCTTGAATCACTTCTGACAAGCTACCTTGTAGATCGCCAGGTCCTTGTACAGTTTTCCATGTCTCTAAGGCAGCTGCATTTATCTGAGCATATACACCTGGGTCATAATTTTTTTGAGCCTTTAAGTCTGTGAATTGCCCTTCTCCTGTGAGCATTTCTATATTATGGTCTCCAAACACTGCAGCTGTGTTTCTTTTAGCCGTTTCTACACAAAGTTCTTGAAATTGCAATTGCCAAACCAAGTATTGCCCCCCGCTTAATGCTGCTTTACATAGACTTTTCCAGTCTGATGGGGTTAAGCTAAAGGTGTTAAGGGAATCCAGCATACTCAACGTGAAAGGAGCTTGGGGCCCATACGTCATTACTGCCTCTTTGAGATTTTTTATTGTTTTGAAATCTACTGACTGGTGGACCCTCTGTCCATTTTTCTTTTCAAATACTGGCAGTTCCCAATGTATCTGTGAGTTACCCTCGAGAGCGCGTAAGTGCTTAGAAAGACTTTTTATTTCTGTTTCTAGGGTATGCAAACACCTAGTAATACCCTTCATATTTTCTGTAATGGATTCCACCCATGGGGGAGTAGAGGTCACAAGTGGTTCCTCTACTTGACAGTCCTTTTTCTTGGTCTTTTTTTAGTTTCTTTTTCCTCATTTTCTCAGGATCACTTTTACTAGATTCCTTACTACTGCTAATTTCACTGACAGCAATATCCTGAGTCCCAGGTTCCATGAAGAGCAAGTATTCTTCAGCTATCTCCAATAACTCCCGAATAGCTCTAACAGCTTGGATTTTTGTCATTTTTGGGACTCTTCTAATACTCTCTTTACTGGGTGTAGTTGACCCAGTGGAAGCTACACTTTCTTGATCACTTTCACTTTTTTCTAAAGCCTTCTAACTGACAACAGAGTCAGGTATATCAAGGATTCTTTCCATAGCTTCTATCACTTGGGATTTAGTTATATTAAAACCCATCTTTAGAGATCTTTCAGTTCTTACCTGTCTGTTCCGAAGTCCCCGATGGGCCGCCACCTGTTGCTGCCTGAAGCGATTGCCACTTGGAGCAACAAAGCCACGGGAATAAGTTCAGAGGCAGACTGGAAACAAACAGGCTCTTTATTCTGCCAGCTTCTCTCTCCAGCTCCAACAACACCCCAACAGGCAATCCAGACTCCTCCAACCCCCACAAAATGGCACCGACCCAATCCACAATCCCCCGGGCCAAATCATGCGAGATCATGCAAATGGCGCTGACCCTATTCACAATGTCCCGGGCCAAGTCTCACGAGACCATGGAAGGTGGTAATGCTTATGGCTCACAGCTAACCGCAATCTTAGCTATCTCCTTAATTAGGGATCCTGCAAAAAAGAGCACAATTTTTCAAGTTGCTGGTTTTATATGAAGTATTTTTACAACAATTGAGTTTTCATACATGTATTTAGCATAATCATGGATAACTCAGTCTGCCACTATTTCTACCACCTTGCCCCCTCTCTCCCTCTCCCCCATCTTTGTTCTATTTAAAGCTCTTTCATTCCTCTCATCCTTACTCTCTTGCCTTTATAAGTTAGTATCTTCATATCAAAGAAATCATTCAACCTTTGGTTTTTAGGGACTGGCTAACTTCACTTAGCATTATTTTCTTCAACTCCATCCATTCACCTGCAAATTCCATGATTTTATTCTCTTTTAGTGTTGAGTGGTGTTCTATTGTGTACATATACCAAAGTTTCCCTATCCATTCATCAGCTGATGGGCATCAGGGTTGGTTCCACAATCTAGCTATTGTGAATTGTGCTGCTATAAACATTGATGTGGCTGTGTCCCTGTAGTAAGCTGTTTTGAACTCCTTTGGAAATAGGCCAAGGAGTGGGATAGCTGGGTCAAATGGTGGCTCCATTCCAAGTTTTTTTAGGAATCTCCATACTACTTTCCAAATTGGCTCCACCAATTTGCAGTTCCACCAGCAATGTAAGAGTGTGCTTTTCCCCCCACATCCTCGCCAGCATTTATTGTTGTTTGTTTTTTTGATAGCTGCCATTCTGACTGGAGTAAGATGAAATCTTAGAGTTCTTCTGATTTGCATTTCTCTAATCACTAGAAATGTTGAATATTTTTTCATATATTTGTTGATTGTTTGTATACCATCTTCTGAGAAGTGTCTGTTCAGTTCCTTGGCCCATTTATTGATTGAGTTATTTGGGTTTTTTTTTTTTTTTTTTTTTTTTTTTTGGTGTTAAGGCTTTTAAGAGCTTTATAAATCCTTGAGGTTAGTGTTCTGTTTGATGTGCATGTGGTAAAGATTTGTTCCCATTCTGTAGGTCCTCTATTCACCTCACTGATTGTTTCTTTTGCTGAGAAGAAGCTTTTTAGTTGGAATGCATCCCATTTATTAATTCTTGGTTTTACTTCTTGCACTATAGGGGGTCTTATTGAGGAAGTTGGGGCCTACCCAACATAATGGAGTTTTGGGCCTACTTTTTCTTCTGTTAGGTGCAAGGTCTCCGGTTTAATTCCTAGGTTCTTGATTCACTTTGAGTTAAGTTTTGTGCATGGTGAGAGAAAGAGATTTAATTTCATTTTATTACATGAGGATTTCCAGTTTTCCCAACACCACATGTTGAAGAGGCTGTCTTTTCTCCAGTGAACATTCTTGGCACCTTTGTCTAATATAAGATAACTGTAGGTGAGTGGGTTATTCTCTGTATCTTCTGTACGATTGATCAACTGGTCTATTTTGATGCCAATACCATGCTGTTTTAGTTACTGTTGCTTTGTAGTACAATTTAAGGTCTGGAATAGTGATGCCACCCAGTTCACTCTTCTTGCTAAGAACTGCTTTGGCTATTCTGGGTCTCTTATTTTTCCAGATGAATTTCGTGATTTCTTTTTTCTATTTCTATGCGGAATGATATTGGGATTTTGATTGGTTTTGCACTGAATCTGTATAGTGCTTTTGGGAGAATGGTCATTTTGACAATATTAGTTCTACCTATCCATGAACAAGGTAGATCTTTCCATCTTCTAAGACCTTCATTAATTTCTTTCTTTAGCATGCTATAGTTTTCATTGTAGAGGCCTTTCACTTCTTTTGTTATGTTGATTCCCAAATATTTTAGTTTTTTGAGACTATAGTAAATGGGGTGGATTTCCTAGTTTCTATTTCTGAGGATTTGTTGCTGATGTACAGAAATGCCTTTGATTTATGGGTATTGATTTTATATCCTGCTACTTTGCTGAATTCATTTATTAGATCTAGAAGATTTCTGGTGGAAATTTTTGGATCTTCTATGTATAGAATCATATCGTCTACAAATTGTGATAATTTGAGTTCTTTTTCTATCCGTGTCCCTTTATTTTCTTTCATCTGTCTAATTGCTCTGGCTAGGGCTTCAAGAAGTATGTTAAATAGGAGTGGTGAAATAGGGCATCCCTTTCTTGTTCCAGTTTTTAGAGGGAATGCTTTCAATTTTTCTCCATTTAGGATGATGTTGGCCTGGGGCTTAGCATAGATGGCCTTTATGATGTTGAGGTATGTTCATGTTATCCCTATTTTTTCTAGCATGTTGAACATGAAGGGATGTTGTATTTTGTCAAATGCTTTTTCTGCATCTATTGAGATGATCATATGATTTTTATGTTTGAGCCTGTTGATGTGATGAATTACAGTTATTGATTTCCTTATATTGAACCAACTTTGCATCCCTGTAATGAAGCCCACTTGATCGTGGTGCACTATCTTTTTGATGTGTTTTTGTATTCATTTTGCCAGAATTTTATTGAGAATTTTTGCATCTATATTCATTAGAGATATTGTTTTCTTTGATTTGTCTCTGCCTTGTTTTGGAATCAGGATGATATTTGTCTCATAGAATGATTCTGGAAGGGTTCTCTCTTTTTTTATTTCATGAAATAGTTTGAGAAGTATTGGTGTTAGTTCTTCTTTAAAGGTATTGTAGAACTCAGCTGTGTATCCATCTGGTCCTGGGCTTTTCTTGATTGATAAGTTTTTTTATGGCATCCTCTATTTCTTTGCTTGAATTTGACCTACTTAAATTGTGAATATCATCCTGATTTAGTTTGGGCATATCATATATCTCTACAAATTTGTCGATGCCTTCGTTATTTTCTATTTTATTGAAATATAAAATTTCAAAATAATTTCTAATTATATTGAAGTATAAATTTTCAAAATAATTTCTAATTATCTTCTGTGTTTCTGTAGTGTTCGTCGTGATATTTCCTTTTTCATCATAGATATTGATAATTTGTGTTTTATCTCTGTTTTGCTCTATTAGCATAGCTAAAGGTTTATCAATTTTATTTATTTTTTTTCAAAGAACCAACTTTCGTTTTGTCAATTTTTTTCAATTTTTTTGTTTGAATTTCATTAATTTCAGCTCTGATTTTAATTATTTCCTGTCTTGTACTTCTTTTGGGGTTGATTTGTTCTAATTTTTTCTAGGGCTTTGAGATGTAATGTTAGTTCATTAATTTGTTGACTTTTTCTTTTTTGAAGAAATGAGCTTCATGCAATATGCTTGCCTCTTAGTACTGCCTTCAGAGTGTACCAGAGATTTTGGTATGTTGTATTGTTGTTCTCATTTACCTATAAGAATTTCTTAATCTCCTTCTTGATGTCTTCTGCAACCCATTGTTCATTCAATAGCATATTATTTAGTCTCCAGGTGTTAGAGTAGCTTTTCTTTCTTTCTTTCTTTTTAATCATTGATTTCTAATTTTATTCCATTATGATCTGAGAGAATGCAGGGTAGTATCCCTACTTTTTTATATATATATATATATTTGCTTAGAGTTGCTTTATGGCATAATATATGGTCTATTTTTGAGAAGAATCCACGTGCTGTTGAGAAGAAACTGTATTGGCTCATTGATGGATGATATACTCTATATATGTCAGTTAAGTCTAAGTTATTAATTGTATTAGTGAGTTCTACAGTTTCTTTGTTTGGAAGATCTATCCAGTGGTGAAAGAGCTGTGTTAAAATCACCTAGAATTATTGTGTTGTGGTCTATTTGGTTCTTGAACTTGAGAAAAGTTTGATGAATGTAGATGTTTCATTATTTGGGGTGT
Source organism: Tamias sibiricus (assembly GCA_025594165.1). Classification (NCBI taxonomy): domain Eukaryota; kingdom Metazoa; phylum Chordata; class Mammalia; order Rodentia; family Sciuridae; genus Tamias; species Tamias sibiricus. The sequence goes on from CM046657.1 coordinate 12,594,934, forward strand.
ATATATTTATAACAGTTATATCTTGTTGATCTATGATTCCCTTAAGCAGTATGAAATGTCCATCTTTATCTCTTTTGTTTAACTTTGGCTTGAAATCTACTTTATTAATATGAGGATGGAGACCCCTGCTTGCGAACATAGACCATGTGAATGATATATTTTATATAGCGAAATTACGGTAATGGGCCGAGGTTTCTAGACCCCATCCCCCCATGGGCCCAGGATGGACCTTTCTTTGTCCAGCTGTGAGACGAGACTGAGAAGGTAGAAGTGTTCGACATCTCCCCTACCCACCTTTAAAAGACTCAGAGCCACGTCAGGGAGTTCAGTCAGGTTAGCGCTGGAACTCGTGTATTGAAGAAGGTGGACAATGTTTCATAGTGGACATAAGCCAATCAATAAGCAGGTAAAGAGCATGGACACATTTCATTGGCAAAATCCCTTATAGGGTGGTTCCGGTTCTCACAATACGTCATAGCCATGCCCCCTGCTTAGCCTAGGTCCGTAACAGAGCTTGGCAAGCAGCCAGAAAGCCAGAGCTTTCCATCCCCTCAGCTGACAGTGTTCAGAAGGCCCGACATTTTATCCCATCCTTTCACCTTCAGTCTATGGGTGCATTTCCTATGAGATGTGTCTCTTGAAGGCAACATATTGTTGGGTCTTTTTCTAATCCAATCTATTAGCCTATGTCTTTTAGTTGGTGAGTTTAATATTAACATTCAGGGTTATTATTGAGACATAATTTGTATTACCAGTCATTTTTTTTTTTTTTATTTTTGGTAGTTAACTTGACTTGGTTTTTCCTTTGGTTGGTTTTTCCCTTTATTGTAGTTCTTCCCTTTGCAGATTTTCATTATTATATTTTATTTCCTCCTCGTGGAATATTTTACTAAGAATGTTCTGTAGAGCAGGATTTCTTGTTGTAAATTCTTTTAGCTTTTGTTTATCATGGAATTTTTTATTTCATCCTCAAATCCAAAGCTTAATTTTGTTGGATATAAAATGCTTGGTTGGCATCTCTTATCTTTTAGAGCCTGGTATATGTTGTTCCAGGATCTCCTGGCTTTGAGGGTCTGGATTGAAAAATCTGCTGAGATGCAAATTGGTTTTCCCTTTTAGGTAATCTGACTTTTCTCTCTTGCAGCCTTTAAAATTATATCTTTATTTTGTAAGCTAGGCCTTTTCATTACAATGTGCCTTGGTGTGAATCTGTTGTAATTTTGTACATTTGGCATCTTATAGGCATTTTGTATGTGATTTTCAAATTCATTCTTCCTGCTTGGGAAATATTCTGATAGTATTTCATTGAAGAGATTGTGCATTCCTTTGGTTTGAATCTCTGCACCTTCCTCAATTCCAATAAATCTTAAATTTGGTCTTTTGATGGTAACCCATAGTTCTTGGATATTCTGTTCATGGTTTCTTACCATCTTCACTGTGAGGTCAACTTGATTTTCAAGATTATATATTTTGTCCTCATTGTCTGAGGTCCTATCATCCAAGTGGTCCAATCTGTTGGTGATGCTTTCTATTGAATTTTTTAAGTGGCTTACTGTTTCGTTCATTGCAAGGATTTCTGTTTGTTTTTTTTTCTCAGACTCTCTATCTCTTTCTTGAAGTAATTTTTTGCTACCTGGATTTGTTCTCTTATCTCTTTGTTGGTGTGATCGATGGTTGCCTGTATTTGATCTCTTATCTCTTTGTTGGAGAGATCAATTTTTGCCTGTATTTGTTCACTTAGGTCATTTTTAAAACCCCTTATCATTTTAATTATGTATATCCGGAACTCCTTCTCTGACATTTCACCTACTGTGCTTTCTATGGCTTCTATTGTTGTAGTATCTTGGTTTGTTTAGGGCATTTTCCTCCCTTGTTTTTTCATGATGTCTATGTGTTTTCCTCTCTTGCAAGGTAAGCCTGAGGTATTACGGCTTCTGCCCTTTTGTCTTATATGGTCTCTCCAGGTTACCCAAAACCTCACATTTAGTGAAATATCAATATTAGAGCTTCCAATGTACCCAATGTGTGTCCATATATCAGTTAGTTTCTATTTTTATATTTACAGTTTGTCACAATAAACAGAAATGATGAAATCAGTTATCTTATACCATATAGTCTCTATGTTTGCATGGTAGATTACAGTATCTAATGGTAGAAGGGGGGACTTAGGCATTGGCTTAAATGTTTATGAAGTAAGATGTGAGAAAATAGAGGTATTAGATTATTTGACTAGTGAGAGTATAATTATTAGAATTTGTCTGTTAATAGAAGAAGCAAAAGATAGGCAACCCCATGTAAGATTCCTTGTTAGTTCAAAACAGCATAGCTGGTTGCACCTTCTGGTGCATCTTGGTCCCCAGGGATATAAGTGATGTCTTACCCAGACCTTTTTGTTGTTCCTTGGTGGTGGCATCGCTAATTCAGTTTTTGTGGCAGTGGCAGCCTCAGGCCTATAATTATATTGGTGTTGGGTTGCGTAGCTATGGAATCCCAGTGCAGTGTGTCTCTCTGGACAGACGCAGGTTGCCTCTCTGATTTGTGGGTGTGGAGCGGGCCTTTCTCTCCAGATCTCCTCCCAGTTGCAGTGTAGTGGAGCAGGCAGTCTGGCTTTCCTCTCCCCATTCTCCTCCTCCTGAGTCTCCTCCCAGTCTAGTTGTTTTGGTGGGGGTTCAGCAGGTGGGCAGCAGGGCCCTTCCATAGGATGGAGCCTGTAGCTCCTGGTCCTGGTAATAGCATGGGCTGGTTGGGCGGGCTGGTGGCTGGGCTGCTCCTTCTGACAGTTGTATACCACTTGTTCTGGTTGCAGCTGGGCAGATCACAGTTCCCCAGTGAATGGACAGGGCCCATCCTCTGGTTGAGCCCTCTGTACAGCGTGGACCTGCTATTCCCAGGCCCAGTGGTGGTGGCTGTGTGAGCTGGAGGCTGGGCAGGCTGGTGGCTGGGCCGCTCCTTCCAGCGAGTGTCTAATATTTCTTAAATGAAGAGAAATGTTCATAATATTCTCATCAGAGAGGAATATCCATATTCAAAATAATAAATGAATGATCTGGTTATAATTTCTAGATAGTTACTCAATTATCTGAGAAATCTAAGATAATTTATAAGATGATTAAGAGAGATAAGAGTTCATCCAGATAGCCTAATACAAGATTGCCATATGAAAATCAACTTGGCAGGAAGTGATGTATCACTAAGACTAACTTTGTACTGAAGATTAGTCTGTCAGTTTTAGCCTGTAGCTCAGAGGAATTCTAAGTACCAAGTGCATTGCAACATTAAGGGTAATTCTTTTCCCACCTGTCCATTCATATGACAGGAATTCTCAGAGTTGAATGCAGAAAAATGAAAAAAAATAAATAAATAAACTTCTGTTTTAGAAATAATAACAAAGTTATTATGTCATTTATGGATACATAAAACAACAAATCAATTTTTTTGAACCCAGGAAAACACGTGTTATCATCCTGCTTCACGTATTTACTATTTCTCTTAATATTGGGATATAAAGGTCTGGAGATATAGATGAATGGTTGACTGCTTTCTAGCACAACAAGGCCCAGCTTCAATAGCCAGCACCAGGAAAAAAAAAACCTGAACTATATGTCAGGTTTTCTGTTCAAAGTTGTAAAAAGCTATGCAGGTACTCAAATCACTTATATCTTATGTTATAAAATTCCTTGGAGAATTTTTTGTTCTTCTCTTGGTATTTCTGAGACTGTGCAGTTCCTTTGTTTTTTTCTTTCAACATTTTTTGGGTGATTATAGTTGTACAAAATGAAGGGATTTGTGGTTACATATGGATACTTGCACACAATGTAACAGTATTATTTGGCCAATATCACTCCCAGCACTTCCCCTCCCTTCCCATCTCCCATCCTCAGGTCCATTTCCTTTATTGATCTCCCTTCGATTTTCATGAGATCTCTCCTCCCACTTTTTACCTTTTTTTTTTTTTTCTTTCTAACTTCCACATATGAGAGAAAACATACGACTTTTGACAGCTCTCCTGTTAAGGCAAAAGTTTCTTCAACAGTGTATTGTGCCTCAGTAACACAGTTCTGAACTTCATTTTGGAAAATCACTTCAAGCTCACAGAAACAGAGCAATGTTGTGCAGAGTGAAAGAACCCCTGTGTCCCCCTATGCTGCTCCACTGACTGCTGACAACTTACTTCTTTTGAATAATAACCCCATGGTTCACTTCTACTATATACCACTCAAGGTTAGACTCTCAATTTCTGGAACAGACATTCCTACGCGTATGTAAGCCTCACAACAAAATGACACTTCAATATCCCACACCAGTCCTAGAGATCTGGCAAGACATACATACATGAAAGCCATGGCTGAACAAGAACGGAATAACCAACAAAGCACAGGTTTTAAGTGAACAAGGCCCTCCCAATTCTGTGGTGTACCTGTGGACCACATTCCAAAGAGCTGTGCTGCCACACCCCTATCATTTTTCACAGGGTGATGAGAGATCCTGACTGTATTTGAGCAGCTTTCCTCCAATACATAGGACTCACTTGCATATGAAGGGCTCTCCTCCACTTCTGCAGGGTCAGCACTGCCTGGCTAATGGTTAACTTGGGTCCACTGCATCTCTTCTACATTAGAAAGGATTTCCCCCCTTTTTTTCACTTTTATATTTTGTTCTTTTTAGGTATACTGGACAGTAGAGTGTTTTTTGACATATTGTACATACATGGAGTATGAATTATTCTAACAAGAATCCCATTCTTGTGGTTGTACAAGATGTGGAGTTTCAGTGGTCATTATTCACATATGAACATAGGAAAGTTATATCTGATTCATTCTACTGTCTTTCCTATTCCCATTCCCCTTCCCTTTCCTTCATTCCCCTTTGTCTAATCCAGTGAACTTCTATTTTTCCCTCCCTCCCAGTTATTTGTTTAGCTTCCGCATATCAGAGAAAACATTCAAGCTTTGGTTTTTGGGATTGGCTTATTTCACATAGCATGATAGTTTCCAGTTCTGTCCAGTTACCAGCAAATGCCATATTTCTCTTCTTCTTTACAGCTGAGTAATATTTCATTGTGTATGTATACCACACTTGCATTATTCATTCATCTGTTGAAGGACACCTAGCTTGGTTTCATAGCTTAGCTATTGTGAATGGAGCTAATATTAACATTGATGTGGCTGCATACTTGTAGTGTGCTGATTTTAAGTCCTTTGGATATATGCAAGGGAATGAGAAAACTGAGTCAAATTGTGCTTCTGTTCCAAGTTTTCTGAGGAATCTCTATACTGCTTTCCAGACTGGTTACATGGATTTGCAATCCCACCATTAATGTATAAGTGTATCTTTTTCCAGAGGAATGATCTTAAATGGATTAATAAGGAGAAGGGCCACAAGTGCACTCAGCTCTTCTTGATCCACCCACATGCCCAAAGTTGCTGGGCCTCAACGTGGAACACGAAGCTCATGATAAGTCTGCCCCATACTTTGAACCAGAGACCTGAGGACAGCAAGCCACAAATGTTAAGGGACCCTCCCAGGAAGGGCAAGTTGAGTCTTCTGCAAAAACAGGAGACATTGTGATGATAATGAATCCACAGATAATTTCATGTTTATCTAAGTGAGAAAAGGGGTATACTTTGGCACCCACAAAAAGTTGAATGAAACTTTTTAAAAATTCTGCCAGGAGTGCAGAGAAACACAGGCCAGATAACCTCAGAATCAATAAGATGAAACAGGAAGCTAATGGCTAAGAATCACTTGAGGTCCTCAATACCATTTACTCACTCACCACAGAGACCTTTCATTCCTAACAGTCCTTTGCACTGAAGGGGACAATAAATGTGCTATGTGGAAAGCCACGTATTGAGGAAGCACTGGGGAAACTGAGGTCACTGCCCACATCTGGTTGGTATTTTAATTCTCCTCTATTCTGGTTTGCAGTTTCAATTATTTTCCCAGACCTGTGATAATTCTTGTTACTTCCTTTCTGCAAAACTATTGCCTATAAACGAAAATTTCCTCCAACACATGACTGGACTTTACATTCTACACTCTCCTCTTTCCCCTTCTACCTGCTCTCTTCAGACAAGACATCTTCAACAGATAATCCAATGTTGGCAGTTGATATTTCCACCACACTCTATAGTTGACTGCTTTGTTCTTTTGTTGATTTTTTTAATTTAATCTTTGTGATTTTTAAAGTCATCAAAGAAGCATCAACAGTGATAATCCCCATGCTCATTCTGTGTTCCTGATGCTGTCTCAGGAGATGTGTCTTGTGTTGATTTTCCTTGTGGCTGGGTGCATTGACTGACAGATAACTGTGATCAGGGTAGGCTCGTGGTGGCACAAGGAAGTTTATTCTCCTTTTCAAAAATGCCACTCCTTCTAAATCTCCCTTTGATTTTACTTCTGTGCACAGAACACTAATCTTCTTAGATTTTTGGTAAGACAGAGGAAGGTAATTCCAAGAATGCTGTTGTAGCCATGGCAGGGAAAACTGTTCCAGTTTTATTTAGAGTAGGAAAGTAGTCCACTTCTACACAATCCAGTTTTAGAATTTGTGTACCTGTAGTTCACCACTGGTTGGATGCCCCAATGTCCTCCCATGTCAGTCAGGAAGAGCAGCAAGACCATCCAGGACAATCAAGGTTTTGAGGTCTGGATACAATGTTCCCTGTCTGGGTTAATGGACGGTATGTCTCAGAGGCGCCACCAGTACATCTACATCTCAGTAAACATAGACAACACGCTCTTTATACAACAGTCCTAGGGATCACATAATAACATGTGAAAAACTCTCAGCCCTGTGCAGTGTTCTGATGGTCTCTTCCACATGACCATTTGGGTATTCTTGTTCCTCTCCAGCTAAGGCAACCTTGAGTCATTATCACCTCCTCTCCAGCTTCATCCTTCAATTTTTCCTTTGCCTTCCAAAACAAAACAAAAACAAAAATCCCAAACACCAACAGGACCCTATCATTCCTCTTCATTCCCTACCTCAATGGGCCAACCTTAATGTAGTGTCTTTTCTGTCTCTTAGACTCATCAGCTCTGTTGCCCTTGATTTCTTCTCTCCTGTATCGTGTGCACATAACTGGAAAAGACACCCTGTATAGACAGATGCCATGGTGATGCAGAGCCCTCTTTTTAACTAAAGCAAAAGGGAGTGAAGCTTATTTACCTATTGTCACTTTGAGCATGTCTTCCAGAAATGGAACATAAGTCCCACACCCAACAATGTCTATTGGTATATGGTAAATATTCTACAGAAATTCCATATTCCATAACAGGTCATGCCACTTTGAGGTTAAACTCTATATGTAATTTAAGAAATACTGGGCATTGGTGATTAAAACAATAAAAGACTTTGAAATCTTTGCCAGTTACACTGTGATGGAGGATTAATTTAGAGAATATGGGCCATCCCAGCTCGAGAAGGCAGGGGAACAAGCCCCAGCCTGCAAGAGTTCCAGCTAGGCCCTCTGGCGTGCTTTCCCAGCTTGGCCCACCCACCTTGGAGACGCCATCCCTAGTGGGGATGGTGGGGAACAAGCCCCAACCCTCCAGTGTTCCCGCTAGGTCCACCTGCAAGTGTTCCAGCTCTGCCCACCTACAAGCATCCCAGCTCAGCCACCTGCATGCATTTTCAGCTATGCCTACCCACTCAGGAGCCACAGGTATTCTCCACCTCTGCCTACAGGTCAGGGAACAGGCCCCGGACCCAGGAACAGGATATATTACATGGGGATACCTATCTTTTGTTTCTCCTAATAACACCCTACTTCCCATGATTACCCTCTCACTAGTCAAATAATCTAATACCTCTATCTTCTCACATCCTACCTCACAAATGTTTTAGCCAAACCATAAGTCCCCCATTCTACCATTATATATTGTAAACCCCCACACAAAAATACTGACTAAATGGTAGAAGATAATTGATCTCATCATTTATGGTTAAAGTGTCAAAAATGTAAATATAAAAATAGAAACTAACTGATATACGGCAATACATTGGGTAATTTGACTGCTGTAATATTGATCTTTCCCTTAAAGGTTATGCATTGAGTAACCTGTAGGGATGATATAAGACAATAAGACAGAAATAGTAATACCTGAGACTTACACTGCAAGAGAGGAAAATACATAGATATCATGAAAAAATAAGGGAGAAAAATGCTCCCAAACAAACCAAGATACTACAGCAATAGAATCCATAGAAAGCACAGTAGGTGAAATGTCAGAAAAGGAGTTCTGAATATACATAATTAAAATGATTCAGGATTTAAAAAATGACGTAAGTGAGCAGATACAGGCAAAAATTGATCTCTCCCACAAAGAGATAAGAGATCAAATACAGGCAACCATCGATCACACCAACAAAGAGATAAGAGAACAAATCCAGGTAGCAAAAGATTACTTCAAGAAAGATAGAGAGTCCAAGAAAAAACCAAACAAAAAATACATGAAATGAAAGAAACAATAGGCCATTTAAAAAACTCAATAGATAGTATCACCAATAGATTGTATCACTTGGAAGATAGGACCTTGTTGTGGCATTTTCTTCACATATATGGCCACCAGGTATTGCTATTTCAATTATTTAGATCCAGACTAACTCTGTACATTTATCTTTTCTTGAAAAGAGTAACACAAACCTTTTTCTATAAGTACTTAATTTCTAGTTAATAAGCTTTAAGAGTCTTTTTGTGATTAAAAATGAGTTTCTCTTACTTTTAAAGTAGATATAAATCCCTTAGAGCAAAAAAAAAGTCCTTCAGCCTTGCCTCCCTCTTTTCCCTGCTTCTAGATTTTATGAACAATTGCTATAAAAGAAAAACAATAGTGCTGTGGAATCCCAGACAGAGAAGGTTGACTTTTATCAGACAGCCTAAATAGTGTACAGAGAAAACAGTTTCAGGGAATCCGTGAGAAATAAATTCTCACCCAAACTAATTAGATTAATAATAATGAAATCATAATATGCCTAGGCAGTCACGTACAGGGTCTTGAAAAGGTGCAAGTGACCTCAAAACCTTGAAATATATATATAATAAGAAATTTAATATGTCTAAAATATAATCTAAAAATTAAGTCATGTCTGTAATGAAATCACCAAAGAAAGTGTAAATATTCTTTGCTGCCAAAAATTATGCTTATAACCTATAACAAAGGGAAAGTAAAGACAGAAGATTCCACAGCCTGACTTGCATGTCGGTGTGTTATTTTTCCCCATCGCTGCTTCTCTGCCTTCGTACTTCGCTGAGTGCTTTCATTGTACCCCCTGACTGGGGCTGGCCCCCAGCAGGACCTCAGACAATGAGGACAAAAAATATAATATTGAAAATAAAGTTGACCACACAGTGAAGACAGTAAGAAACCATGAACAACATATCCAAAAATTATGGAATACCATCAAAAGACCAAATACAAGATTTATTAGAATTGAGGAAGGTGTAGAGAATCAATCCAAGGGAATGCAAAATCTCTTTAAAGAAATAATATCAGAAAATTTCCCAAACAAGAATGAATTTGAAAACCAAATACAAGAAGCATATAGGATGCCAAATGTCAAAATTACAGTAGATCTACACCAAGGCACATTATAATGAAAATGCCTAGCATACAAAATAAGGATAGAATTTTAAAAGCCATAAGAGAAAAATCAGATAACCTATAGAGGAA